>OY979653.1:15000-17500 GCA_963855885.1 Coenonympha glycerion | reverse complement strand
AACGAGAAAAACGATTTTTTCGAATTCTGACTCCGGTTATCAGCCGATTTTCCTCGCACTGAGACTGCCGGACTGCGCTTGCCTAGACGCTTGCAACGAGCCCTTGACCGCAAGAATCGGCTCAACCGTTAACGAGAAAAATGATGTTTTCGAATTCTGACTCCGGTTATCAGCCGATTTTCCTCGCACTGGGACGGCCGGAAAGCGCTTGCCTAGACGCTTGCAACGAGCCCTCGACCGCGAGAATCGGCTCAGCCGTTGACGAGAAAATCGCTTTTTTCAAATTCTGACTCCGGTTATCAGCCGATTTTCCTCGCACTGGGGTGGCCGGACGGCGCTTGCCTAGACGCTTGCAACGAGCCTTCGACCGCGAGAATCGGCTCAGCCCCAAACCTAACCTAACCTTACCAAACCTAACCTAACCTAACCTAACCTAACCTAACCTAACCTAACCTAACCTAACCTTACCTAACCTAACCTAACCTAACCTAACCTAACCTAACCTCGATTTTTTCGAATTCTGACTCCGGTTATCAGCCGATTTTCCTCGCTTTGGGGTGGCCGGACGGCGCTTGCCCAGACGCTTTCAACGAGCCTTCGACCGCGAGAATCGGCGCAGCCGTTGACGAAAAATCGATTTTTTCGAATTCTGACTCCGGTTATCAGCCGATTTTCCTCGCACTGAGACTGCCGGAATGCGCTTGCCTAGATGCTTGCAACGAGCCCTCGACCGCAAGAATCGGCTCAGCCGTTGACGAGAAAAACGATTTTTTCGAATTCTGACTCCGGTTATCAGCCGATTTTCCTCGCATTGAGACGGCCGAACTGCGCTTGCCTAGACGCTTGCAACGAGCCCTCGACCGCGAGAATCGGCTCAGCCGTTGACGAGAAAAACGATTTTTTCGAATTCTGACTCCGGTTATCAGCCGATTTTCCTCGCACTGATACGGCCGGACTGCGCTTGCCTAGACGCTTGCAATGAGCCCTCGACCGCGATAATCGGCTTAACCGTTAACGAGAAAAACGATTTTTTCGAATTCTGACTCTGGTTATCAGCCGAGTTTCCTCGCACTGAGACTGCCGGACTGCGCTTGCCTAGACGCTTGCAACGAGCCCTTGACCGCAAGAATCGGCTCAACCGTTAACGATAAAAAAGATTTTTTCGAATTCTGACTCCGGTTATCAGCCGATTTTCCTCGCACTAGGACGGCCAGAAAGCGCTTGCCTAGACGCTTGCAACGAGCCCTCGACCGCGAGAATCGGCTCAGCCGTTGACGAGAAAATCGCTTTTTTCGAATTCTGACTCCGGTTATCAGCCGATTTTCCTCGCACTGGGGTGGCCGGACGGTGTAACAGGACATTCTCACTCACACAGTAGAACCTATTTTTTACTCTATAGGTTTTGGTAAACACTGTTATCTCCAGAAAGAAAATTCACTCCGATAAGATAACTACGATACGAAACCATAAAACCCATTTTTTTTTGTATAGATTCTGGTAAACATGGTTATCTCTCAAAATTCCAATCTAGACAGGTAATAAATTAAGTCAACCAACACCATTGTATTCGTAGGGAAAACTATAACAATAGGACAAAAGAATTTTAGGTCGTAAAACTTCAGCCGTCAACCGAGTTCCAGGAAAACGAACGTAAACAAGTTAGACGTAAACGAAAGGATATGCGCGATGGACATATTTTGCGCGGGTCATACTTCAGGTAAGAAATTGCATAACTTTAAATCGTTCCTACGGAATTGTCTTTTACGGGTAGGAAAATGTTCCTGCGAAGGCATAGGTGCAAAGGGCTGGTTTAAAGGTGAAAATCTTGGCAGAGTTGTGGCGTAAAATATTGTGGAACGATTGCGTTAAAGCAAGCGGTCCTGTCCATGGTTTTATGTCGATGGCCCTTATCTCGATTCCTTATCGCTGACCAGGGTTCCGCAAGAGCGGATGGTAAACCGATTTTTATGGTTGGATTAGATTTAATTTTTTACCTTATAAATAAAATATTCTTTTGGATTAGGATTTTATGTTTATATGAGTTATAAATAGGGGCTGTGTAAGATTTGAGGGTCCATAGAAATATTTAATTTTTTGGAGAAAATAGAAGGGAAATGATTGTCGTTTGGAAGCTCCATGTTAGTGTAATAGTCCTAACTCTTCGTTGGTATTCGAAATTCCTTGTTCCAGACCTGGGTTCGAGAAAATTTAGTTTCTTCCTTTTCTACGGAACCTTGCCTGCTAACACAGTTCGGCCTTGACACCTGTATAGCAGGGCTTTTGTGAATAGCGAGTATAAGTAGGAGCGTCAGATCCTTTGACTTCACTTTACAACTTCACTTCGAAGAGAGCGCTCGCTCTGAATTTCTTGATCCAGATAATTCTGGAAGAATGGGAGCTAGGTCCCAGTAAGCCTGCACACGCGATATACGTGGCCGGCGGTGCCGATTATTCCGGTGAGGGAAGGGAGAGCCAAGTAATTTGGTAAGTTATCGACATT
>OY979653.1:0-5000 GCA_963855885.1 Coenonympha glycerion | reverse complement strand
GACGCTTGCAACGAGCCCTCGACCGCGAGAATCGGCTCAGCCGTTGACGAGAAAAACGATTTTTTTCGAATTCTGACTCCGGTTATCAGCCGATTTTCCTCGCACTGATACGGCCGGACTGCGCTTGCCTAGACGCTTGCAACGAGCCTTCGACCGCGAGAATCGGCTCAGCCCCAAACCTAACCTAACCTAACCAAACCTAACCTAACCTAACCTAACCTAACCTAACCTAACCTAACCTAACCTAACCTAACCTAACGTAACTTCGATTTTTTCGAATTGTGACTCCGGTTATCAGCCGATTTAAACCTAACCTAACCTAACCTAACCTAACCTAACCTAACCTAACCTAACCTAACCTAACCTAACCTAACCTAACCTAACCTAACCTAACCTAACCTAACCTAACCTAACCTAACCTAACCTAACCTAACCTAACCTAACCTAACCTAACCTAACCTAACCTAACCTAACCTAACCAACCTCCGGAAGTTCGTCTCGAGCTATTTTGATGATAGAAAGGTTAGAGTTCGCTACTCAGACCATGAATATATTACAGGGACATCAAAAGGCTGCATTCAAGGGTCTATAGGTGGTCCCACGTTTTGGAATCTGCTCCTAGACCCTCTTTTGGACGGGATAGAGCAAAGCGGAACGTATTGCCAGGCGTTCGCAGATGACGTCGTTCTGATTTTCTCCGGGCAATCCGTTGCTGAAATCGAGGAACAGAGCGACCGGGTACTAAGCTATGCGTATGCATGGGGAACGCAAAACAAACTAAAATTTGCACCGCACAAAATGAGCGCAATGGTCATCACAAACAAATTAAAATATGACCCCCCATGCATTCGCATGGCGGACACCCAAATCGCCCTCGTAGACCAAATAAAGATCTTAGGGCTGATCATAGACAAAAAACTCACTTTCAATTCACACGTTAAGTATATATGTAAAAAGGTTTTAAACATCTTTAAACCGTTGTCTAGATCAGCGAAGCTTAATTGGGGACTCAGCCCGGAGATTGTCAGAACGATCTACGTCTCAGTCATAGAACCAATCGTATTATATGCGGCCAGTGCCTGGGCTCCGGCCGCGAAGAAGATAACTGTACAAGATCACCTGAATTCAGTGCAAAGGGGCTTTGCCCTAAAGATAATCAAAGCATACAGAACAGTATCTCTCTCCGCGGCTCTAGTCCTGGCGGGGCTCGTTCCGCTAGATTTGAGGGTTCAGGAGGCAGCAAATTTGTATCTTGCCAAACATGGGAAACCACCAAGCAAGATTGCGGACAGAGTAGTCGAATCCAAAACATCATTTTTAAGTGCACCCCATCCGGCACAACAAATCAGAATCGACTACGAGAAACTTGAAGACCCTTGTGAACTTGCTACACGGGAGGACAACGTGGAAACGCTGGATGTGTACACCGATGGTAGCAAGATCGATGGTAAAGTGGGCGCAGCCTTGGTATACTTCAGAGACAGAATAGAGCAAGGAAAGAAAAAGTTCCGCCTAGAGCCCTATTGCTCGGTATACCAGGCCGAAATGTACGCGCTCACTGGAGCCACCGAAATTGCTATCAAGGCAAAAGAAAAATTAATAAATATTTATAGTGACTCCCGAGCCTCACTTGATACCATTAAAAATGTGGACTCGTTTCATCCACTAGCTATCAAAATTAGAAATAATTTAAGAAATCTGAATGCTAGTGGGAAAACGGTAAAACTCTACTGGATAAGGGCACACGTTGGAGTCGAGGGCAATGAAAGAGCAGATGCATTAGCCAAAGAAGCAGCATTAAAGAAAAAGACGGCCCCCGACTACAACCTGTGTCCTATATCATATATAAAAACAGAAATAAGAAGAGAAACTTTACTTACGTGGCAGGAGAGATACCAAAAAAGTGAAACGGCGTCCACAACAAAAATATTCTTCCCGGATGTAGCGAAAGCAACAGTTATTCTTCCCAAAATAAAATTATCACCGGAGCTGGTGCAGGTATTCACTGGACACGGAGGATTCAAACAATACCTGCACCGGTTCAAACTCAGAACGAGCCCAGAGTGTGAATGTGATCCGGCAGAAGAAGAATCCGTCGCCCACGTGCTCATGAGTTGTCCAATTTTTGGAAGAGTAAGGCACGAACTCACGCAAGAGCTAGACCAGGAAATAGCAAAAGATACAATATACAGCCTTATAGAAAGTAAATATAATAGAGACAGATTTCTAAAGTATTGTGAAAATATTGCAAAGATAATTATTAAGAAAAATAAAGATAAATAAAAGTTAGGAACTAAAAATATTGTTTGTATATAATACATACCAGTAAAAAAGATCTGATGTACTTCAAATATTAGTGTAAGAATATTTAGATCTACACAGATAAATTGCTAGATATGTAATAAACTAAGAATAAAAAATACAATTATATAAATATTAAAAACAAATTTATACAATAACAAGAACTCCGTCTTCCGTCGGAGGTGCAGCAGCCTCCTCCATAACAGGAGGAATTACAAAAAAAAAAAAAAAAAAAAACCTAACCTAACCTAACCTAACCTAACCTAACCTAACCTAACCTAACCTAACCTAACCTAACCTAACCTAACCTAACCTAACCTAACCTAACCTAACCTAACCTAACCTAACCTAACCTAACCTAACCTAACCTAACCTAACCTAACCTAACCTAACCTAACCTAACCTAACCTAACCTAACCTAACCTAACCAAACCTAACCTAACCTAACCTAACCTAACCTAACCTAACCTAACCTAACCTAACCTAACCTAACCTAACGTAACTGAGCTCTACAGGATGAAGAAGGAATTCCTCACGAAGAAACGTCGTATCCGTTGTGCAGCGCCGGTCCGTAGAGCCAAAGTAGTCGGGGAATACCTGAAATTAAAAGAAGAGTATGAGACTAAAGTGAAAACAGCAAAAATTGAAAGCTGGAAAGGGTTCTGCGGAAAGCAGGATAAAGAAGGTGTGTGGGAAGGTATATATAGGGTGATAGGAAGGACCGCCAAGCGACATGAAGATTTACCCCTCGAAAAAGACGGAAGGACTGTAGACCTGCGGGATTCAGCAAAAGTACTAACCGAGGCCTTTTACCCGGATGACTCGACAGTCTGTGACTCTATACATCACAGTCTAGTCAGAGAGGAAGCTGACCGCGTGAACGTTGGGTCTCCCGAAGAACACCGGGACCCACCATTCACGATGGTAGAGCTCCGGTCCGTGGTGGAAGGCTTCAACCCGAAGAAAGCACCGGGTGCAGATGGCTTCACAGCCGACATCTGCACTCATGCGATATCCCGCGATCCAGAGTTTTTCCTATCGCTGGTTAACAAATGCCTAGAGCTTGAGCACTTCCCGACCATCTGGAAGCAGGCTGCAGTGGTCGTCTTACGTAAGCCTGGGAAGGACGACTACTGTAACCCAAAGGCTTACAGACCAATAGGTCTATTGCCAGTGATGGGAAAGATTCTGGAAAAACTAATCGTAGGTAGACTGAAGTGGCATATTCTTCCAAGGCTTAGTACTCGCCAATACGGATTCATGCCCCAAAAAGCACTGAAGACTCCCTCTATGATCTAGTGAACCACATGCGACGAAAAATAGATGCAAAAAAGATGGTGGTGATGGTTTCGCTGGATATAGAGGGAGCCTTTGACAATGCTTGGTGGCCAATAATCAGAGTCCGTTTGGCTGAGGAAAAATGCCCTATCAATATACGGAGAATCCTCGACAGCTACCTGCGAGACAGAAAGGTCACAGTCCGATACGGGGGGGAAGAGTACACAAAGAACACTTCTAAAGGTTGTGTGCAAGGCTCAATTGGCGGTCCTATCCTCTGGAACCTCCTTCTAGACCCCCTGCTCAAAGGGCTTGAAAGGCGAGGCGACTATTGCCAGGCTTTCGCCGACGATGTCGTCCTCGTCTTTGACGGGAATACAGCCCTTGAAATAGAAACACAAGCAAATGCCGCCCTCGCCTATGTTCAGGATTGGGGCGTCAAAAACAAACTGAACTTCGGCCCTTCCAAGACCAAAGCTATGCTATTGACTAAGAAGCTAAAGTTTGACGTCCCAAGACTGAGCATGGGCGGGGTCGACATTGCCATGTCAGAAGAGATTAAAATCTTGGGTCTCTACGTCGACCAAAAGTTGACTTTTAATAAACATGTTGCGGAGGTTTGTAAGAAGGCAATTCAGATATATAAGCAGCTCTCTAGAGCTGCTCGAATTAGCTGGGGCCTGCATCCGGAAGTCATCCGTCTAATATATACTGCAACCGTCGAGCCGGTGATCATGTACGCCTCTAGTGCTTGGGCTTCGGCGACTGAAAAGCTAGGTGTGCAAAAACAGCTGAATAATTTACAAAGAGGCTTCGCTCAAAAGCTGACGAAAGCGTACAGAACCGTCTCTCTGAATGCGGCTTTGGTGCTGTCCGGACTGCTTCCTCTCGACCTCCGAATAAGAGAAGCAGCCGCACTCTACGAGGCAAAGAGGGGAGTACCCCGGGCAGACTTAGTAGACAGAGAAGTGGAGCAAGTCATTGCATATGCCAAGACTCCTCATCCGGCAGACCATATGTGCCTGGAGTTCATGTGCCTGATGAACCAGGAACAAGTCGATGACCAGAACCAGCAAGAAATAAAAATATTCACGGATGGCAGTAAAATTGACGGCAAGGTAGGCGCAGCACTATCATTGTGGAATGGCATAGCTGAAATCCAAGCCGTCAAGATAAAACTGTCTCCGTATTGCACGGTTTATCAGGCGGAACTCCTGGCCATATGCGAAGCCACCAGGATGACACTTGATCGACATGAGTCCAGCTTTGGCATATACAGCGACTCGAGATCCGCTTTAGAGACGGTGACTAATAATGCTTCAATGCACCACCTGGCCGTTCAGTCGCGAGCCAACATTAAATCTGCAAAACTCCAGAACAAGAAAATATCCTTGTTCTGGATAAAAGCTCATGCCGGCCTC
>OY979652.1:9980000-9983000 GCA_963855885.1 Coenonympha glycerion | reverse complement strand
TCGGCTGATAACCAGAGTCGGAATTCGAAAAAATCGATTTTCTCGTCAACGGCTGAGCCGATTCTCGCGATCGAAGGCTCGTTGCAAGCGACTAGGCAAGCGCCGTCCGGCCGCCCCAAAGCGAGGAAAATCGGCTGATAACCGAAGTCAGAATTCGAAAAAATCGATTTTCTTGCCAACCACTGAGCCGATTCTCGCGGTCAATGGCTCGTTGCAAGCGTCTAGGCAAGCGCCGTCCGGCCGCCCCAGTGCGAGGAAAATCGGCTGATAACCGGAGTCAGAATTCGAAAAAATCGATTTTCTCGTCAACGGCTGAGCCGATTCTCGCGGTCAAGGGCTCGTTGCAAGCGTCTAGGCAAGCGCAGTCCGGCCGTCCCAATGCGAGGAAAATCGGCTGATAACCGGAGTCAGAATTCGAAACAATCGAAGTTAGGTTAGGTTAGGTTAGGTTAGGTTAGGTTAGGTTAGGTTAAGTTAGGTTAGGTTTGGTTAGGTTAGGTTAGGTTAGGGGCTGAGCGTATTCTCGCGGTAGAGGGCTCGTTGCAAGCGACTAGGCAAGCGCTGTCCGGCCGTCCCAGTGCGAGGAATATCGGCTGATAACCGGAGTCAGAATTCGAAAAAATCGATTTTCTCGTCAACGGCTGAGCCGATTCTCGTGGTCAAGGGCTCGTTGCAAGCGTCTAGGCAAGCGCCGTCCGGCCGCCTCAGTGCGAGGAAAATCGGCTGATAACCGGAGTCAGAATTCGAAAAAATCGATTTTCTTGCCAACCACTGAGCCGATTCTCGCGGTCAAGGGCTCGTTGCAAGCGTCTAGGCAAGCGCCGTCCGGCCACCCCAGTGCGAGGAAAATCGGCTGATAACCGGAGTCAGAATTCGAAAAAATCGATTTTTTCGTCAACGGCTGAGCCGATTCTCACGGTCGAGGGCTCGTTCAAAGCGTCTAGGCAAGCGCCGTCCGGCCACCCCAGTGCGAGGAAAATCGGCTGATAACCGGAGTCAGAATTCGAAAAAATCGATTTTCTCGTCAACGGCTGAGCCGATTCTCGCGGTCAAGGGCTCGTTGCAAGCGTCTAGGCAAGCGCAGTCCGGCCGTCCCAGTGCGAGGAAAATCGGCTGATAACCGGAGTCAGAATTCGAAACAATCGAAGTTAGGTTAGGTTAGGTTAGGTTAGGTTAGGTTAGGTTAGGTTAAGTTAGGTTAGGTTTGGTTAGGTTAGGTTAGGTTTGGGGCTGAGCGTATTCTCGCGGTAGAGGGCTCGTTGCAAGCGACTAGGCAAGCGCTGTCCGGCCGTCCCAGTGCGAGGAATATCGGCTGATAACCGGAGTCGGAATTCGAAAAAATCGATTTTCTCGTCAACGGCTGAGCCGATTCTCGTGGTCAAGGGCTCGTTGCAAGCGTCTAGGCAAGCGCCGTCCGGCCGCCCCAGTGCGAGGAAAATCGGCTGATAACCGGAGTCAGAATTCGAAAAAATCGATTATCTCGTCAACGGCTGAGCCGATTCTCGCGGTCGATGGCTCGTTGCAAGCGACTAGGCAAGCGCCGTCCGGCCGCCCCAAAGCGAGGAAAATCGGCTGATAACCGAAGTCAGAATTCGAAAAAATCGATTTTCTTGCCAACCGCTGAGCCGATTCTTGCGGTCAAGGGCTCATTGCAAGCGTCTAGGCTATTGCCATCCGGACACCCCAGTCCGAGGAAAATCGGCTGATAACCGGAGTCAGAATACGAAAAAATCGATTTTCTCGTCAACGGCTGAGCGTATTCTCGCGGTAGAGGGCTCGTTGCAAGCGACTAGGCAAGCGCTGTCCGGCCGTCCCAGTGCGAGGAAAATCGGCTGATAACCGGAGTCAGAATTCGAAACAATCGAAGTTAGGTTAGGTTAGGTTAGGTTAGGTTAGGTTAGGTTAGGTTAGGTTAGGTTAGGTTAGGTTAGGTTAGGTTAGGTTAGGTTAGGTTAGGTTAGGTTAGGTTTGGGGCTGAGCGTATTCTCGCGGTAGAAGGCTCGTTGCATCCGACTAGGCAAGCGCTGTCCGGCCGTCCCAGTGCGAGGAAAATCGGCTGATAACCGGAGTCAGAATTCGAATAAATTGATATTCTCGTCAACGGATGAGCCGATTCTCGTGGTCAAGGGCTCGTTGCAAGCGTCTAGGCAAGCGCCGTCCGGCCGCCCCAGTGCGAGGAAAATCGGCTGATAACCAGAGTCGGAATTCGAAAAAATCGATTTTCTCGTCAACGGCTGAGCCGATTCTCGCGATCGAAGGCTCGTTGCAAGAGAATAGGCAAGCGCCGTCCGGCCGCCCCAAAGCGAGGAAAATCGGCTGATAACCGAAGTCAGAATTCGAAAAAATCGATTTTCTTGCCAACCACTGAGCCGATTCTCGCGGTCAAGGGCTCGTTCAAAGCGTCTAGGCAAGCGCCGTCCGGCCACCCCAGTGCGAGGAAAATCGGCTGATAACCGGAGTCAGAATTCGAAAAAATCGATTTTCTTGTCAACGGCTGAGCGTATTCTCGCGGTAGAGGGCTCGTTGCAAGCGACTAGGCAAGCGCTGTCCGGCCGTCCCAGTGCGAGGAATATCGGCTGATAACCGGAGTCAGAATTCGAAAAAATCGATTTTCTCGTCAACGGCTGAGCCGATTCTCGTGGTCAAGGGCTCGTTGCAAGCGTCTAGGCAAGCGCCGTCCGGCCGCCCCAGTGCGAGGAAAATCGGCTGATAACCGGAGTCAGAATTCGAAAAAATCGATTTTCTTGCCAACCACTGAGCCGATTCTCGCGGTCAAGGGCTCGTTGCAAGCGTCTAGGCAAGCGCCGTCCGGCCGCCCCAAAGCGAGGAAAATCGGCTGATAACCGGAGTCAGAATTCGAAAAAATCGATTTTTTCGTCAACGGCTGAGCCGATTCTCGCGGTCGAGGGCTCGTTCAAAGCGTCTAGGCAAGCGCCGTCCGGCCACCCCAGTGCGAGGAAAATCGGCTGATAACCGGAGTCAGAATTCGAAAAAATCGAT
>OY979652.1:9962500-9975000 GCA_963855885.1 Coenonympha glycerion | reverse complement strand
CTCAGGTCGTTTTTGGCTTCTATGGATCCTGTAATTACCACATCACGGGTTTTGTCGAAGTTCCTGATTATCCAGGTGGTTTTGCCACAGCCGGGTACTCCGTTTACCCATGTGAAATGTGGTACTTGCCATTTGCACAGGTTCTCGCCCTTTGCACCCGCGACACTGTTCGCTTGGTTTATTGTTTTGTGCCCTAGCATTATCCTAGTACACTTTGCTACGACTAAGGTATGGTCTTTAGATGGTGTTTTGAACCGCGGTTTTTCGGGTTCCTTTGTCGCCTCCTCCTCTAGTTCCACGAAGCCTGCCGTTGCGCTGTAAGCGGCCATGTGACTATGATTTAGTTCCCCAGCATCCCCCTGTAGGATTTGCTGGGATTCGTTATCATATATAACCGCTTCGGCTTCCTCGAGTCTCGCTTTTAAAAGACAAGCGTTCTCGTGGTAGAAGGATTGCAGGATGGCGTCGCAAGTCCTTTTGCTGACCTCGAGTTCAGCTTTTACTAATGCGATGTACTCAAGGAAGGCGTTGGTTGTGTGATCTTTTGGGGTTTGGGCGTCTCTGAGAACCGGTGGTTCGACGATACCCTTGTCTGCTAGTGTCCTTGGGATTTGTTCTTCTCTCCTTTGCGGAGGTTTTGGCTTTGTGAAGGTTTCCAATGCTCTGCATGCTTTGCTCGTTGTTATTTCTAGAGCTTTTTTATCTGCTTCTCCGGAGATACTTCGTATTGCAGAACCAATGGTATTTACTGCTCTGGTGAAGGCTCGTGACTGTTTTAGACGGTCTAGTAGACTTTTTCCCGCGGTGCTCTGGGTCTCCTCTCTTTCCTGCGTTAGCTTCTCTACGCCGCTCTGGTGTTTCTGTGTCGACGTGGTGGCGCTATGGGGCCAGGGGTTAGGTTAGGTTAGGTTAGGTTAGGTTAGGTTAGGTTAGGTTAGGTTAGGTTTGGGGCTGAGCGTATTCTCGCGGTAGAAGGCTCGTTGCAAGCGACTAGGCAAGCGCTGTCCGGCCGTCCCAGTGCGAGGAAAATCGGCTGATAACCGGAGTCAGAATTCGAATAAATTGATATTCTCGTCAACGGATGAGCCGATTCTCGTGGTCAAGGGCTCGTTGCAAGCGTCTAGGCAAGCGCCGTCCGGCCGCCCCAGTGCGAGGAAAATCGGCTGATAACCAGAGTCGGAATTCGAAAAAATCGATTTTCTCGTCAACGGCTGAGCCGATTCTCGCGATCGAAGGCTCGTTGCAAGCGACTAGGCAAGCGCCGTCCGGCCGCCCCAAAGCGAGGAAAATCGGCTGATAACCGAAGTCAGAATTCGAAAAAATCGATTTTCTTGCCAACCACTGAGCCGATTCTCGCGGTCAAGGGCTCGTTGCAAGCGTCTAGGCAAGCGCCGTCCGGCCGCCTCAGTGCGAGGAAAATCGGCTGATAACCGGAGTCAGAATTCGAAAAAATCGATTTTCTCGTCAACGGCTGAGCGTATTCTCGCGGTCGAGGGCTCGTTCAAAGCGTCTAGGCAAGCGCCGTACGGCCCGCCCCAGTGCGAGGAAAATCGGCTGATAACCGGAGTCAGAATTCGAAAAAATCGATTATCTCGTCAACGGCTGAGCCGATTCTCGCGGTCGACGGCTCGTTGCAAGCGACTAGGCAAGCACCGTCCGGCCGCCCCAAAGCGAGGAAAATCGGCTGATAACCGAAGTCAGAATTCGAAAAAATCGATTTTCTTGCCAACCGCTGAGCCGATTCTTGCGGTCAAGGGCTCATTGCAAGCGTCTAGGCTATTGCCATCCGGACACCCCAGTCCGAGGAAAATCGGCTGATAACCGGAGTCAGAATTCGAAAAAATCGATTTTCTCGTCAACGGCTGAGCGTATTCTCGCGGTAGAGGGCTCGTTGCTAGCGACTAGGCAAGCGCTGTCCGGCCGTCCCAGTGCGAGGAAAATCGGCTGATAACCGGAGTCAGAATTCGAAACAATCGAAGTTAGGTTAGGTTAGGTTAGGTTAGGTTAGGTTAGGTTAGGTTAGGTTAGGTTAGGTTAGGTTAGGTTAGGTTAGGTTAGGTTAGGTTAGGTTAGGTTAGGTTAGGTTTGGGGCTGAGCGTATTCTCGCGGTAGAAGGCTCGTTGCAAGCGACTAGGCAAGCGCTGTCCGGCCGTCCCAGTGCGAGGAAAATCGGCTGATAACCGGAGTCAGAATTCGAATAAATTGATATTCTCGTCAACGGATGAGCCGATTCTCGTGGTCAAGGGCTCGTTGCAAGCGTCTAGGCAAGCGCCGTCCGGCCGCCCCAGTGCGAGGAAAATCGGCTGATAACCAGAGTCGGAATTCGAAAAAATCGATTTTCTCGTCAACGGCTGAGCCGATTCTCGCGATCGAAGGCTCGTTGCAAGCGACTAGGCAAGCGCCGTCCGGCCGCCCCAAAGCGAGGAAAATCGGCTGATAACCGAAGTCAGAATTCGAAAAAATCGATTTTCTTGCCAACCACTGAGCCGATTCTCGCGGTCAAGGGCTCGTTGCAAGCGTCTAGGCAAGCGCCGTCCGACCGCCTCAGTGCGAGGAAAATCGGCTGATAACCGGAGTCAGAATTCGAAAAAATCGATTTTTTCGTCAACGGCTGAGCCGATTCTCGCGGTCGAGGGCTCGTTCAAAGCGTCTAGGCAAGCGCCGTACGGCCCGCCCCAGTGCGAGGAAAATCGGCTGATAACCGGAGTCAGAATTCGAAAAAATCGATTATCTCGTCAACGGCTGAGCCGATTCTCGCGGTCGAGGGCTCGTTGCAAGCGACTAGGCAAGCATCGTCCGGCCGCCCCAAAGCGAGGAAAATCGGCTGATAACCGAAGTCAGAATTCGAAAAAATCGATTTTCTTGCCAACCGCTGAGCCGATTCTTGCGGTCAAGGGCTCATTGCAAGCGTCTAGGCTATTGCCATCCGGACACCCCAGTCCGAGGAAAATCGGCTGATAACCGGAGTCAGAATTCGAAAAAATCGATTTTCTCGTCAACGGCTGAGCGTATTCTCGCGGTAGAGGGCTCGTTGCTAGCGACTAGGCAAGCGCTGTCCGGCCGTCCCAGTGCGAGGAAAATCGGCTGATAACCGGAGTCAGAATTCGAAACAATCGAAGTTAGGTTAGGTTAGGTTAGGTTAGGTTAGGTTAGGTTAGGTTAGGTTAGGTTAGGTTAGGTTAGGTTAGGTTAGGTTAGGTTAGGTTAGGTTAGGTTTGGGGCTGAGCGTATTCTCGCGGTAGAAGGCTCGTTGCAAGCGACTAGGCAAGCGCTGTCCGGCCGTCCCAGTGCGAGGAAAATCGGCTGATAACCGGAGTCAGAATTCGAATAAATTGATATTCTCGTCAACGGATGAGCCGATTCTCGCGGTCAAGGGCTCGTTGCAAGCGTCTAGGCAAGCGCAGTCCGGCCGTCCCAGTGCGAGGAAAATCGGCTGATAACCGGAGTCGGAATTCGAAAAAATCGATTTTCTCGTCAACGGCTGAGCCGATTCTCGCGGTCGAAGGCTCGTTGCAAGCGACTAGGCAAGCGCCGTCCGGCCGCCCCAAAGCGAGGAAAATCGGCTGATAACCGGAGTCAGAATTCGAAAAAATCGATTTTCTCGCCAACGGCTGAGCCGATTCTCGCGGTCAAGGGCTCGTTGCAAGCGTCTAGGCAAGCGCCGTCCGGCCGCCTCAGTGCGAGGAAAATCGGCTGATAACCGGAGTCAGAATTCGAAAAAATCGATTTTTTCGTCAACGGCTGAGCCGATTCTCGCGGTCGAAGGCTCGTTCAAAGCGTCTAGGCAAGCGCCGTCCGGCCACCCCAGTGCGAGGAAAATCGGCTGATAACCGGAGTCAGAATTCGAAAAAATCGATTTTCTCGTCAACGACTGAGCCGATTCTCGCGGTCAAGGGCTCGTTGCAAGCGTCTAGGCAAGCGCAGTCCGGCCGTCCCAGTGCGAGGAAAATCGGCTGATAACCGGAGTCAGAATTCGAAACAATCGAAGTAAGGTTAGGTTAGGTTAGGTTAGGTTAGGTTAAGTTAGGTTAGGTTTGGTTAGGTTAGATTAGGTTTGGGGCTGAGCGTATTCTCGCGGTCGAGGGCTCGTTGCAAGCGACTAGGCAAGCGCTGTCCGGCCGTCCCAGTGCGAGGAATATCGGCTGATAACCGGAGTCAGAATTCGAAAAAATCGATTTTCTCGTCAACGGCTGAGCCGATTCTCGTGGTCAAGGGCTCGTTGCAAGCGTCTAGGCAAGCGCCGTCCGGCCGCCTCAGTGCGAGGAAAATCGGCTGATAACCGGAGTCAGAATTCGAAAAAATCGATTATCTCGTCAACGGCTGAGCCGATTCTCGCGGTCGAGGGCTCTTTGCAAGCGACTAGGCAAGCGCCTTCCGGCCGCCCCAAAGCGAGGAAAATCGGCTGATAACCGAAGTCAGAATTCGAAAAAATCGATTTTCTTGCCAACCACTGAGCCGATTCTCGCGGTCAAGGGCTCGTTGCAAGCGTCTAGGCAAGCGCCGTCCGGCCGCCTCAGTGCGAGGAAATCGGCTGATAACCGGAGTCAGAATTCGAAAAAATCGATTTTTTCGTCAACGGCTGAGCCGATTCTCGCGGTCGTGGGCTCGTTCAAAGCGTCTAGGCAAGCGCCGTCCGGCCACCCCAGTGCGAGGAAAATCGGCTGATAACCGGAGTCAGAATTCGAAAAAATCGATTTTCTCGTCAACGGCTGAGCCGATTCTCGCGGTCAAGGGCTCGTTGCAAGCGTCTAGGCAAGCGCAGTCCGGCCGTCCCAGTGCGAGGAAAATCGGCTGATAACCGGAGTCAGAATTCGAAACAATCGAAGTTAGGTTAGGTTAGGTTAGGTTAGGTTAGGTTAGGTTAGGTTAGGTTAAGTTAGGTTAGGTTTGGTTAGGTTAGGTTAGGTTAGGGGCTGAGCGTATTCTCGCGGTAGAGGGCTCGTTGCAAGCGACTAGGCAAGCGCTGTCCGGCCGTCCCAGTGCGAGGAATATCGGCTGATAACCGGAGTCAGAATTCGAAAAAAATAGGAAGTTAGGTTAGGTTAGGTTAGGTTAGGTTAGGTTAGGTTAGGTTAGGTTTTTTTTTTTTTTTTTTTTTTTTTTTTTTTTTTTTTTTTTAAATACTTTATTGACCCCTGACGTAGTCAGAGCTATTATGTATGCTACAAATTATTGAACTATAACTTTATAAATCTCATGTTTTTATATGTATTATTACTAATCCTTGGTTACTTTAGATTTTTGTTATCATATTGTCTTAAATTTTACATCCTTCTTATACGTCTATCCTCTGCAAGAGTAGTATAAATTTCTTATACTGTCTTGCAGCTAGTCTCTTTGTCTTTCGACCTTTTCTTTTCATTCCTTATTTATGATGTTACTATTTATATTATTTATTTCTGTTTATAACTATTTTCATAATTTTCTTACTTTCTTTCAGGAAAGTCGCTCTAATATTCTTATTTGCCATTATATGTGCAACATTTGCTTCGGTGATAGGAGTTTCTATTTGCTGTTCTATGTTGAACCTCTGCATGCTAAAGACTGGGCATTCAAACAGGATGTGTTTCACGGTCTCTGATGTCTCAGGGTCGCAGGTGCACGATGCGTTCTCCTTACACTTAAATCTTGTTAGATATTCAGAGAACCCACCGTGCCCTGTTAACATTTGTGTAATTAGACTGTCGGTATCAATTTTCCTTAAGATCCTGTAGGCTTCAATAGCATCTGGGAAGAAAATCTTTGTGATGCCGGCTGTTTCTCCATTTATATACCTCCAGTTCCATTCGTCGAGGGATTCCTTACGGATCTGGCCCTTGACAAATGAAACCGGACACAGGTCATAGTCAGGGCTTTTTTTGAGTGAAGAGCGGCACTTTTTGCCAGTTCGTCGGCGCGCTCGTTTCCGGTCAGGCCAGCGTGGGCTTTTATCCAGAACAAGGCGACAGCTTTGTCCTGGGTAAGTGCCAGCTCTAAGCTTTTTCTGGCCTTAACTGCCAAGGGGTGGTATGACCTGTAGCTGACCAGGGTCTCCAGCGCGGATCTGGAATCGCTATAAATTCCAAAGCTGAGCTCGGTACTCTTAAGAATCTCCGTCGTTGCTCTGCATATGGCCAGAAGTTCAGCCTGGTATACCGTGCTGTAGGATGGCAGCTTTAATTTTATGGCTTTGAACTCGGCCTCTCCTTTCCATAACGAAAGCGAGGCTCCAACTTTGTTGTCAATTTTGCTGCCATCCGTGAAGATGCGCACAGTTTGGTTGTCATGATTGTCAACATCCTCCTGGTCTACCAGGCTCACGAATTTGAGGCTTATATGAGTGGCCGGATGACCGTTCTCTACGTACCTGGCCCGTCGCTCGACCTCCCTGCCCGCTAGCTCCGGCCGGGGTACTCCTCTCTTTGCCTCATACAGGGCTGCTGCCTCTCGTATACGGAGATCGAGTGGGAGTATCCCGGCCAGCAGCAATGCGGCATTCAGGGAGACCGTGCGGTACGCCTTGCTGAGCTTTTGTGCAAATCCGCGCTGGATACAATTCAGCTGCTTTACAACCCCCAGCTTTCTCGCCGCTGGTGCCCAGGCGCTCGCCGCATAGAGTATGATGGGTTCTACTACTGCAGTGTACATGGTTCGAATTATTTCCGGATGTAGGCCCCAGCTGATCTTGGCTGCTTTCGACAGCTGCCTGTAGATGTTGGATACTTTTTTGCATGTGTTTGCGATATGAGTATTAAATGTCAGGGAGCTGTCAACAGTAAGGCCAAGGATTTTTATTTCCTTAGTCATGTTTATGGGGATTCCTCCCATGTTCAGGAGTGGTGTGTCGTATTTCAACTTTCTTGTGACCACCATTGCATTTGTTTTGTGGGGTGCGAATCGGAGTTTATTTCGGACGCCCCACTCCTGGACATGTGCTAAGGTTGCATTGGCTTGCCTTTGAACATCCTGTGCAGTGTCACCATCAAAAACCAACACGATATCATCGGCGAACGCCTGACAGTACTCGCCCCTTTCCTCTAGGCTTTTGAGCAGAGGGTCCAAAAGGAGATTCCATAATATGGGTCCCCCTATGGACCCCTGCACGCACCCTTTGTTGGTTGGCTTACTAAATTGCTCGCCAGCATACCGCACGGTAACGCTCCTGTCGTGCAGGTAATTGTTTATAAGCCTACGTATGTTGACTGGGCAGCCCTCCTCCGCCAATCGTACTTTGATGGCTGGCCACCAAGCGCTGTCGAAGGCTCCCTCTATGTCCAGCGATATCATTGTTACAAGTTTTTTCAAGTTCAGCTTGCTCCTAATGTATCGCATGAGGTCATAGAGGGAGTCCTCGGTGCTCCGCTGTGGCACGAAGCCATATTGGCGGGTGCTCATTTTTGGTAGCAGGTGCCATTTGAGTCTACCGACCAACATTTTTTCGAGGATCTTCCCCATTACAGATAACAACCCAATCGGTCTGTATGATTTTGGGTTCGTTAGATCCTCCTTGGCCGGTTTCCTCAAAACAACAACTACCGCGCGTTTCCAGATAGTCGGGAAACTGCCCAGTTCTAGGCATTTGTTAGCGAGTGCCAAAAATGTCTCAGGGTCTCGTCTTATTACCTGGCTACAGATGTCTGCAGTCAGCCCGTCTTCACCCGGGGCCTTCTTAGGATTAAAGCTTTCCACGGAGTTTTTGAGTTCCTCCAGGGTAAATGGAGGGTCATGAGAACTATCATGGCTCGACTCATTTATCTGGTTGGCTGCTCTTCTTATCTTTACGTGGTCGGCATTGTCCTGGCATTCAAGGTCCTCCGGGTAAAACGTTTCGGCCAACAGTTTGACGGATTCCTTTGTACTAAGGGTGGCTCCGTTAGCGATTAGAGGAAGATCTTCCTTTCTTTTAGCTGTTCTACCTATCACCCTGTATATTCCTTCCCACATCCCTTCTTTATCCTGCTTGCTACAAAACTCCTTCCAACTGCGTATCTGTGCTTCCTTTTCCTTAGTTTCATACTCTTCTTTCTTTTCCAGGTACTTCTCGACTACCAAAGCTCTACGGGTCGGCGCGGCGCTTCGTATTCTCCTCCTCCTCGTGTTGACTTCTCGCCTAAGCGTATCGAGTTCTTCAGACCACCACGGAAAGGTAAGTTTTACGTTAGTTTTTATAAGAGGTATGTGTTTTTTACACATTGTTTGTATTATATGTATGTATGTCTCTATGGTATTTTCTAATTGTTCAGTATCAGTGATGTTTTGAATTTTTGTTTTATTTATATTTTGTTCAAATTTTAATTGGGCCATTTCCTCATGAAATTGACTCCAATTAGCTTTTCTTGTATTGTATATCCTTGTAGTTCTATTTATGTTAACCCCTTTCCCTTTTTTTAATTTAATTTTGAAATAAATGCCGTTGTGATCCGAGCTCGTCATGCTCTGATCTACTGTCCAGTCTTCCACCAGGTCGAGGATGTCTGCGGTGCACACTGTTATGTCCACGTAGCTGCTGAATGATTTACCTCCCCTTATTGTATCGAAAGTTGGGACAGTGCCGACGTTAAGTATATTAAGTCCTAGATGATCCAGTGTCCCTGCTAGAATGTCTCCTCTTGCGTCAGTTATGCAGCCACCCCACCAGATGCTTTTTGAATTACAGTCCCCCCTATAACAAGTCTTGTGGACTGTGCTATAGCCTCTATCTTCTTTAGCTGCTCCAGGTAGGGCTCCAGGGGTTTATCCGGTTCGAAATAGAAGGAGGCGAATACAATCTCCCAGGCATCAGTACGGATCCTAACGACTATGATGTTATTCGTTGTCAGTTCTGGGCACTGAATTACGTCTATATCTTGATCAAAGACGGCAATTGCCGCCTTTATAGTGCCCTCTCCTGGATTGGTATTCTGGAATATTCGCGTCTTCCCATATGCCTTCATAGTTGTTCCTCCACCCACATAGGGCTCCTGGAGCAGCGCCAGAGCTGCTTTTCTCTCTGAGGCTTCCTTCATAATTTCCGTGGTTGCTAACTGTTTCCGCTGCAAGTTGGCCTGCAGGAAGAGGTAGGCTTTATCTTCGATTAGAGGAGGCGTTGTGGTTAGGATGGTGGTTTGAGTGAAGTATGCTGAATTATGGCTGCTGGAGGCCACCTCGGTGCCTTTAGCAATACGATACGCTGGACCGTGCTATTTTGTCCCATTTTCTACGCGTAATACAATCGGTGCTAAAGGCATTATGTTGGACATCGTCCAGTTTTGCCTGATGACAGTTCCTGCAACTAGGGGGGTCACCAGCCCGCCAAGATGGACACTCGGCACGCAGATGATGGCCCCCACAATGCGAGCATGCATCTTTCTCCTCCGTGCACTGTTTTTTACCATGACCGAAGCGAAGGCATCTCGTACATTGCATGAGCGGTGTTTGGTCAAAAACCCTGACTCGCTGCATGTCAATATGTACGCGCCCCGCCTCGGTCAAGCGCTGCCATATTTGGGGAGACACTTGCATCACCACGTGGTTTTCGTGTGGGTTTCTAGCGCGTTTCCTGTATCGTACTACCATTTTTATGTTTTCTTTTTCCAAGCCCTCCAGCAAGTGCGAGTTCTGGTTAAGAATCGCCCTGGTAATGTCCTCGTCTGTATTGTATGCCAGTACGTCTTTAAGTACCACCAGGGGTAGTTTATTTACGGCCTCTTCAATTTTTAGACTGTCATCGGATTCCTTTAGCCTTCTCGTAATGTGATCTAGTTCCATCTTAGAGTGGCATCCTAGGACTATTTTTTGATTTTTTACCTTACGCATCCTGTCTACTCTGAGTCCGGTATCTATCGCGTTCACTGCAGCTCTTACCTTGTCCGTTACTGTACCACTCGTGTCATCCTTGTTCTCAGATGAGACAATGACGGAGTACATCGGTAGGGGAACTGCGGCCGTTTTTTTCGCAGCTGCTCCTGCATAAGTTACTACTTCTGTGAGGTGGCTATTCTGTGTGGCGTATGATGTTTGTATTTCTTGCGTGAGTGCACGTGTAGAGTGCATGCACTCAGCAGTATTTTTATTACAAACTTTCATCGTCTCCATAAGTTCTGCGATTTGGGCGCTAAGCTCACCTCTTTCCGCGATGTTTCCTTCCTCCTTCTCCGTTGTTTTTCTTGGCCCGAACTGTACGAGGCAGGTTGATATGAGGGCAAAGTTTCCCAGCATAACATCTAATTTTGTAAGGGTATCTGTTACCGAATCTTTAATATCCTTTTTTAGGTTTCCGGATTTGTTCATAAGTGCTTGGGATTGCCTAATCATGTCCTTTCCATTTTTTATCATTTTCGGTATGTCCTTTAAGAGATCCATAGGGTCGTCTGTTGTTTGATCACATAAGGTTGCAGTTGGGGATGTTATCATGTAAGTTTTCTCTAAGACTCCTTGTTGTGTTATTTCTTGGTCTACCAATACTGCGGCGTTCTCCTTTCCGAGAATCGCCGGCCTTGGTTGCATGGAGGATTCTGTCGTTATCTCGCTTTTCTGGGTCGCAAGGGCGCGTTTAACACTCCTTTGGCGAGTTCCTCTTATGTTAGCTGGAGCTCGCTCAGTAATTACCTCAGACTCTGTCCGTTTTACGCATCCAACAGATGGTTTGTCTTCAGTTCCGACATCCACAAAAAACACCTGCGATGTTCGCCTGGCAGAATCAGTAACGCTCAGAGGCTTATTCACTGTTTCAGGTGTCTTTATGAGTGTTTCTTTTGGCACACTGGCTACACCGGCTGCAGCTTCTTTTGGGGGTGTTTTGAACATATTGAAACGATATAACGCAAAACCTCAGTAATGGCTGTAGGAGACAATTATAAACCGTTTAGGGAGCTAAAAGCCAAGGGTCAGTAAAACTAAATCAACCAAGTAGTACTTGTCCTTATTTGGTTTTGAGTACGGTGGTGTAAACGGCCTCCGACGTCAATAACAATAATATAAGAAGTAAGGAAAGCTACTAATTAAAATTTTTGTTTAGAGGTGTAAAAGGCCTCGCAACAGTCTGTAAATTAAAGCGTCTAAAAACCTAACCTATTCTTAAAATGAGATTAATTAAATAAAACTGAAATCATATGTATGCAACTATCATCAAATATATATAATGACTGAAAGGTGTAAAAGGCCTCTCAATGTCCAAGTATAACCTTAAGCTAATATTTTGTTGTGGATGTAGAAAGCCCCCAACAGTCAACTAATTTTACCTAAATCTAAATACAAATAAAATTTGAGAGGTGTAGGGCCTCCCAGTGTCAAAAAACAGAAAGACCAATTTAATTTTGCAGTTTCGGAGGGTGTAGAAAGCCCCCGAGGTCAAAGATTCGGGTTGAGAAGCAACTTGGAAAGTGTATAGGGCCCCACAAGTTATCCTCAAGCCGTCAACCACTTTTCCGCAGTCAAAAACGGGACTTTTGTTAAACGGCTCTCCCTACGGTAGCGCTAGGCCCTACCTGCATAACCAAGATAGGGCCGGTGGGGGGGCCCGTTTTTCGCGTTTTCCTCTAGGTTGGCGTGGCGCGAGCGCGCCGGCGCGTCTGCGGGCGCACGTACGCGTGCCCTGGCAGCAGTTCAGGAGAAAATTCGCGGGAAATTCGCGAAGTTTTCCTCGAGATTTTCACGAATTTTCCGAGAACAATCAATTTTCCTTCGCTTTTCAGGGCACCGCAGGCAGCCGGGAGTGGACGACAAACGACACCAGCGCGAAAATCGCGGAAAGATGGAGGTAAGTGGTCGAAAAAAGACGAATTTGTGTCAATTTTATATCAAATAAATTCAAAGTCGCTACGGCTTAGGTGAACTCGGTTTCTATGAAACGGCCGTTTTTCGCGTTTTCCTCTAGGTTGGCGTGGCGCGAGCGCGCCGGCGCGTCTGCGGGCGCACGTACGCGTGCCCTGGCAGCAGTTCAGGAGAAAATTCGCGGGAAATTCGCGAAGTTTTCCTCGAGATTTTCACGAATTTTCCGAGAACAATCAATTTTCCTTCGCTTTTCAGGGCACCGCAGGCAGCCGGGAGTGGACGACAAACGACACCAGCGCGAAAATCGGTTAGGTTAGGTTAGGTTAGGTTAGGTTAGGTTAGGTTAGGTTAGGTTTGGGGCTGAGCGTATTCTCGCGGTAGAGGGCTCGTTGCTAGCGACTAGGCAAGCGCTGTCCGGCCGTCCCAGTGCGAGGAAAATCGGCTGATAACCGGAGTCAGAATTCGAAACAATCGAAGTTAGGTTAGGTTAGGTTAGGTTAGGTTAGGTTAGGTTAGGTTAGGTTAGGTTTGGGGCTGAGCGTATTCTCGCGGTAGAAGGCTCGTTGCAAGCGACTAGGCAAGCGCTGTCCGGCCGTCCCAGTGCGAGGAAAATCGGCTGATAACCGGAGTCAGAATTCGAAAAAATCGATTTTCTTGCCAACCACTGAGCCGATTCTCGCGGTCAAGGGCTCGTTGCAAGCGTCTAGGCAAGCGCCGTTCGGCCGCCCCAGTGCGAGGAAAATCGGCTGATAACCGGAGTCAGAATTCGA
>OY979652.1:9955000-9960000 GCA_963855885.1 Coenonympha glycerion | reverse complement strand
AATTCGAAAAAATCGATTTTCTTGCCAACCGCTGAGCCGATTCTCGCGGTCAAGGGCTCTTTGCAAGCGTCTAGGCTATTGCCATCCGGACACCCCAGTCCGAGGAAAATCGGCTGATAACCGGAGTCAGAATTCGAAAAAATCGATTTTCTCGTCAACGGCTGAGCGTATTCTCGCGGTAGAGGGCTCGTTGCTAGCGACTAGGCAAGCGCTGTCCGGCCGTCCCAGTGCGAGGAAAATCGGCTGATAACCGGAGTCAGAATTCGAAACAATCGAAGTTAGGTTAGGTTAGGTTAGGTTAGGTTAGGTTAGGTTAGGTTAGGTAAGGTTAGGTTAGGTTAGGTTAGGTTTGGGGCTGAGCGTATTCTCGCGGTAGAAGGCTCGTTGCAAGCGACTAGGCAAGCGCTGTCCGGCCGTCCCAGTGCGAGGAAAATCGGCTGATAACCGGAGTCAGAATTCGAATAAATTGATATTCTCGTCAACGGATGAGCCGATTCTCGTGGTCAAGGGCTCGTTGCAAGCGTCTAGGCAAGCGCCGTCCGGCCGCCCCAGTGCGAGGAAAATCGGCTGATAACCAGAGTCGGAATTCGAAAAAATCGATTTTCTCGTCAACGGCTGAGCCGATTCTCGCGATCGAAGGCTCGTTGCAAGCGACTAGGCAAGCGCCGTCCGGCCGTCCCAGTGCGAGGAAAATCGGCTGATAACCGGAGTCAGAATTCGAAACAATCGAAGTTAGGTTAAGTTAGGTTAGGTTAGGTTAGGTTAGGTTAGGTTAAGTTAGGTTAGGTTTGGTTAGGTTAGGTTAGGTTAGGGGCTGAGCGTATTCTCGCGGTAGAGGGCTCGTTGCAAGCGACTAGGCAAGCGCTGTCCGGCCGTCCCAGTGCGAGGAAAATCGGCTGATAACCGGAGTCAGAATTCGAAAAAATCGATTTTCTCGTCAACGGCTGAGCCGATTCTCGTGGTCAAGGGCTCGTTGCAAGCGTCTAGGCAAGCGCCGTCCGGCCGCCTCAGTGCGAGGAAAATCGGCTGATAACCGGAGTCAGAATTCGAAAAAATCGATTTTCTTGCCAACCACTGAGCCGATTCTCGCGGTCAAGGGCTCGTTGCAAGCGACTAGGCAAGCGCTGTCCGGCCGTCCCAGTGCGAGGAAAATCGGCTGATAACCGGAGTCAGAATTCGAAAAAATCGATTTTCTCGTCAACGGCTGAGCGTATTCTCGCGGTAGAGGGCTCGTTGCAAGCGACTAGGCAAGCGCTGTCCGGCCGTCCCAGTGCGAGGAAAATCGGCTGATAACCGGAGTCAGAATTCGAAACAATCGAAGTTAGGTTAGGTTAGGTTAGGTTAGGTTAGGTTAGGTTAGGTTAGGTTAGGTTAGGTTAGGTTTGGGGCTGAGCGTATTCTCGCGGTAGAAGGGCTCGTTGCAAGCGACTAGGCAAGCGCTGTCCGGCCGTCCCAGTGCGAGGAAAATCGGCTGATAACCGGAGTCAGAATTCGAATAAATTGATATTCTCGTCAACGGATGAGCCGATTCTCGTGGTCAAGGGCTCATTGCAAGCGTCTAGGCTATTGCCATCCGGCCGCCCCAGTGCGAGGAAAGTCGGCTGATAACCGGAGTCAGAATTCGAAAAAATCGATTTTCTCGTCAACGGCTGAGCCGATTCTCGCGGTCAAGGGCTCGTTGCAAGCGTCTAGGCCAGCGCAGTCCGGCCGTCCCAATGCGAGGAAAATCGGCTGATAACCGGAGTCAGAATTCGAAACAATCGAAGTTAGGTTAAGTTAGGTTAGGTTAGGTTAGGTTAGGTTAGGTTAAGTTAGGTTAGGTTTGGTTAGGTTAGGTTAGGTTAGGGGCTGAGCGTATTCTCGCGGTAGAGGGCTCGTTGCAAGCGACTAGGCAAGCGCTGTCCGGCCGTCCCAGTGCGAGGAATATCGGCTGATAACCGGAGTCAGAATTCGAAAAAATCGATTTTCTCGTCAACGGCTGAGCCGATTCTCGTGGTCAAGGGCTCGTTGCAAGCGTCTAGGCAAGCGCCGTCCGGCCGCCTCAGTGCGAGGAAAATCGGCTGATAACCGGAGTCAGAATTCGAAAAAATCGATTTTCTTGCCAACCACTGAGCCGATTCTCGCGGTCAAGGGCTCGTTGCAAGCGTCTAGGCAAGCGCCGTCCGGCCACCCCAGTGCGAGGAAAATCGGCTGATAACCGGAGTCAGAATTCGAAAAAATCGATTTTCTCGTCAACGGCTGAGCCGATTCTCACGGTCGAGGGCTCGTTGCAAGCGTCTAGGCAAGCGCCGTCCGGCCACCCCAGTGCGAGGAAAATCGGCTGATAACCGGAGTCAGAATTCGAAAAAATCGATTTTCTCGTCAACGGCTGAGCCGATTCTCGCGGTCAATGGCTCGTTGCAAGCGTCTAGGCAAGCGCAGTCCGGCCGTCCCAGTGCGAGGAAAATCGGCTGATAACCGGAGTCAGAATTCGAAACAATCGAAGTTAGGTTAGGTTAGGTTAGGTTAGGTTAGGTTAGGTTAGGTTAAGTTAGGTTAGGTTTGGTTAGGTTAGGTTAGGTTTGGGGCTGAGCGTATTCTCGCGGTAGAGGGCTCGTTGCAAGCGTCTAGGCAAGCGCTGTCCGGCCGTCCCAGTGCGAGGAAAATCGGCTGATAACCGTAGTCAGAATTCGAAAAAATCGATTTTCTCGTCAACGGCTGAGCCGATTCTCGTGGTCAAGGGCTCGTTGCAAGCGTCTAGGCAAGCGCCGTCCGGCCGCCCCAGTGCGAGGAAAATCGGCTGATAACCGGAGTCAGAATTCGAAAAAATCGATTATCTCGTCAACGGCTGAGCCGATTCTCGCGGTCGATGGCTCGTTGCAAGCGACTAGGCAAGCGCCGTCCGGCCGCCCCAAAGCGAGGAAAATCGGCTGATAACCGAAGTCAGAATTCGAAAAAATCGATTTTCTTGCCAACCGCTGAGCCGATTCTTGCGGTCAAGGGCTCATTGCAAGCGTCTAGGCTATTGCCATCCGGACACCCCAGTCCGAGGAAAATCGGCTGATAACCGGAGTCAGAATACGAAAAAATCGATTTTCTCGTCAACGGCTGAGCGTATTCTCGCGGTAGAGGGCTCGTTGCAAGCGACTAGGCAAGCGCTGTCCGGCCGTCCCAGTGCGAGGAAAATCGGCTGATAACCGGAGTCAGAATTCGAAACAATCGAAGTTAGGTTAGGTTAGGTTAGGTTAGGTTAGGTTAGGTTAGGTTAGGTTAGGTTAGGTTAGGTTAGGTTAGGTTAGGTTAGGTTAGGTTAGGTTAGGTTTGGGGCTGAGCGTATTCTCGCGGTAGAAGGCTCGTTGCATCCGACTAGGCAAGCGCTGTCCGGCCGTCCCAGTGCGAGGAAAATCGGCTGATAACCGGAGTCAGAATTCGAAAAAATCGATTTTCTCGTCAACGGCTGAGCCGATTCTCGCGGTCAAGGGCTCGTTGCAAGCGTCTAGGCAAGCGCCGTCCGGCCGCCCCAGTGCGAGGAAAATCGGCTGATAACCGGAGTCAGAATTCGAAAAAATCGATTTTCTCGTCAACGGCTGAGCCGATTCTCGCGATCGAAGGCTCGTTGCAAGAGAAGAGGCAAGCGCCGTCCGGCCGCCCCAAAGCTAGGAAAATCGGCTGATAACCGAAGTCAGAATTCGAAAAAATCGATTTTCTTGCCAACCACTGAGCCGATTCTCGCGGTCAAGGGCTCGTTCAAAGCGTCTAGGCAAGCGCCGTCCGGCCACCCCAGTGCGAGGAAAATCGGCTGATAACCGGAGTCAGAATTCGAAAAAATCGATTTTCTTGTCAACGGCTGAGCGTATTCTCGCGGTAGAGGGCTCGTTGCAAGCGACTAGGCAAGCGCTGTCCGGCCGTCCCAGTGCGAGGAATATCGGCTGATAACCGGAGTCAGAATTCGAAAAAATCGATTTTCTCGTCACCGGCTGAGCCGATTCTCGTGGTCGTGGGCTCGTTGCAAGCGTCTAGGCAAGCGCCGTCCGGCCGCCCCAGTGCGAGGAAAATCGGCTGATAACCGGAGTCAGAATTCGAAAAAATCGATTTTCTTGCCAACCACTAAGCCGATTCTCGCGGTCAAGGGCTCGTTGCAAGCGTCTAGGCAAGCGCCGTCCGGCCGCCCCAAAGCGAGGAAAATCGGCTGATAACCGGAGTCAGAATTCGAAAAAATCGATTTTTTCGTCAACGGCTGAGCCGATTCTCGCGGTCGAGGGCTCGTTCAAAGCGTCTAGGCAAGCGCCGTCCGGCCACCCCAGTGCGAGGAAAATCGGCTGATAACCGGAGTCAGAATTCGAAAAAATCGATTTTCTTGTCAACGGCTGAGCCGATTCTCGCGGTCAAGGGCTCGTTGCAAGCGTCTAGGCAAGCGCCGTCCGGCCGTCCCAGTGCGAGGAAAATCGGCTGATAACCGGAGTCAGAATTCGAAAAAATCGATTTTCTCGTCAACGGCTGAGCCGATTCTCGCGGTCGTGGGCTCGTTGCAAGCGTCTAGGCAAGCGCCGTCCGGCCGCCCCAGTGCGAGGAAAATCGGCTGATAACCGGAGTCAGAATTCGAAAAAATCGATTTTCTTGCCAACCACTAAGCCGATTCTCGCGGTCAAGGGCTCGTTGCAAGCGTCTAGGCAAGCGCCGTCCGGCCGCCCCAAAGCGAGGAAAATCGGCTGATAACCGGAGTCAGAATTCGAAAAAATCGATTTTTTCGTCAACGGCTGAGCCGATTCTCGCGGTCGAGGGCTCGTTGCAAGCGTCTAGGCAAGCGCCGTCCGGCCACCCCAGTGCGAGGAAAATCGGCTGATAACCGGAGTCAGAATTCGAAAAAATCGATTTTCTTGTCAACGGCTGAGCCGATTCTCGCGGTCAAGGGCTCGTTGCAAGCGTCTAGGCAAGCGCAGTCCGGCCGTCCCAGAGCGAGGAAAATCGGCTGATAACCGGAGTCAGAATTCGAAACAATCGAAGTTAGGTTAGGTTAGGTT
>OY979652.1:9930000-9935000 GCA_963855885.1 Coenonympha glycerion | reverse complement strand
TTAAAAATTTTGTCCACATCTGGAGATCGTAGTAACTGTCTGTGTCTCAGTAAGGCTGCTTTCAGAATAAAGAGCTGACGGACTGTTAGCACTCCGCTATCTTTGTAAAGCAGTGCAGTAGAGTACCTGAAGGGTTTTTTTAGCATCACTTTCAACACTGAGCGTTGCGCTCTCTCTAATTCTATCAGAATTGTCTTAGCTGCATTTCCCCAGGACAGAATGCAATAATTGAAAAGCGACTGACATAATGATAAATATATTAATTTTAGTGTAGATATGTTCGCTACGTCACGTAATTTTTTCATTATACCAGTGACCTTTCGCACTCGGCTTGAGAGATAAGCTATGTGGGGCCTAAATGATAAGTTATGATCCACCTGGATACCAAGATATTTAATGACGTTGTCCCTGCCGATTTCATCACAATTGCACTGAGGCATTGTAGAACTATTAGCAATAGTCGTGCCGCATCTATGTAACGTAAGGCTATAGCCATGGGTTCTGTTAGGAGCGGACATAGCAGTTTTATGAAAGCAAAGGTATTTTGTTTTGGCTATGTTCAACGTCAGCAAATTGCTATTAAGCCATTTCGATAGCACTGAGATTCCCTGCTGAGCATTTTTGTATGTTTCCTCCCAGGTCAGGCCATGGAATATCAAAGCAGTGTCATCAGCGTAACAGATGATGTCAGCGTTTTTGAGTGGCAAGTTATGTATGTCATTAACGTATAATATAAATAGCGTGGGTCCAATTATGCTGCCTTGTGGAACGCCGAAATTTATATTTTGCATGTCACTTTTCAAATTTGACACTTTAGTGCACTGTTTTCTATTTGACAAATAACTTTTGAACCACTGAAGTGGTATGCCTCTGATACCAGTGTATTCAAGTTTTCTAAGTAGTACCGCGGTGGAGACGGTGTCAAAGGCTTTGGCAAGATCCAGAAATAGACCTATACAACCTTTTTGCTTGTCCAGGTGGGTTGACACTATAGATGTTAAAAGGCGAACAGCGTCTTCCGCGGATTTACTTTGCCTGAAACCAAATTGCCTCTCTGATAAAATGTTATTGGACTCCAGATAAGACACAAGCCTCCTATTTACTATTTTTTCCAGCAGCTTAGAGAAGGTTCCAAGTAAAGATATGGGACGGTAGTTTTCAGGTTTGTCTTTTGGTCCTGTTTTATATATCGGACATATCACTGCTATTTTCCACTGATCGGGAAATACTCCTGTACTAAGACTTAAATTGAAGATAGAAGTTAGTGGTTGAAGTATTTCTTTTCCTATTTGTTTAAGGAGTTCATTGCCTATTTCATCAATTCCTGAAGACTTTCCATTCTGAAGTTGTAATATCAGTGCACCCACTTCGTAATGGTCCGTAGGTTTCATGAAAAAAGAATCACACGTTGATCGACTTAGCGTCACGCTAGCTGCAATGGATTCTTCTGTTTCGCCGGTGTTTGATAGTATGTGATTTGCTAGATTTTGACCTAATGTCGAGAAATAGCTATTACATGAGTTTAGAGTTTGTGCCTTTTGGGTGGTTCCAAGTAGTTCGTCTGTTTTCGGGAAAGACTTTTTAAGATGGCATATGTTTTTTATCGTTTTCCAAAGTTTTTTTGAGTTTTTGTAGCTTTCTTCTAGTTGTTTTTGTTCGTATTCATTTTTAAGTTTCCGTAAAAGGTTGTTACAAAAGTTACGATACCTCTTGTATGTAATTTTTAATTTTTCATTTTCGGTATCTGCTCTGTACTGCATGTGTAACTTGTCACGGTGTCTCATGCACCTAAGTAGACCATGGGTTATCCAAGGCTTTAGATTGTACTTCGATCGAGCCAGGGTAACTGTCTTTGTATGTCGATTTATGATATTCAGCAGTCTCGACATGAAGGAGTTCACTGCTAGATTCACATCTACATTTTCATTAATGATAGATGACCAGTCTTCATTTTCTAAATCCAGCTTGATAGCTTCAATATTTCGTTTTAGTCTCTTGCGTGGTAACCTTTCGGATTTCAATTTTAGTGAAAGGCCGGTGATGGCTATGTCATGATCTGTTATATCCGAATTGCAAACTACACCCGTTGCCTTTCCAGTTGATCGTACCATGACGTGGTCTAGACAGGAGTCGCCTCTGGTTGGTAAGGTTATGCTCGGTAGTAGTCCATGCTCAGCGATTAGGCAGAGATACTCGGTACAACTGACATTACTTGTAGATGAAGTTATATTTATATTTATATCTCCACATACAATTAAATTAGGGTACTGTTTTAAACTGTCGAGTAGATTGTCCAGTGACAGAAGGAAAGAATCAGTATTTCTTTCAGAGGGTGAGCGGTAAATACCAACTATTGTTATTAGTTTTTTTATTTGAATTAAAATGCAGTCGGAGTCATGTAGGCTAGGTTCTTTTAAAGTAACGCTATGGGAATTTTCCACATATATGATTACGCCTCCATTTTGATTTCTTATTTTAGTGGTTATATAGGATGAATACCCTGGTATTTGAGGAATAACCGAGCTTTCATTTAGCCAGCATTCACAAAGAACAATGACATCAATTTTTGAACTGAGACGTTTAAGCGATAAGTAGAAATTGTCAAAGTTCTTTTCTATGCTTCTTATGTTAAAAGTTAACACTTTAAAGTTACAATCTGTAGGAAGTATATTCTTACACATTTCTGGGTTGCTTATTGAAATGCAATCAATTTGAATTTCGTCTAAATTACTGCCTATGTCGTCTGGGTCCATATTTTGATGTGCGAGTGTTTTTTCCTAAAGGTAATATTAGTAGTGGTACCGGTGAATATCCAGTTAATAGGTAAAAGAAAAATGTAATATAACTTTGTGTTTGTATTAGTTTAAATTGCATATAATGTAATGTAAAATGTGTATTTGAGATATTATACTTAAGTCCTAGGGTACAATATAGAATATTATAGGGGAGTATATGGATTAGTGCGTAGGTGTACCCTGCTAGCTTACAATTAACATTAACGATATTAAATCGTAAAGGGGCTAACACTCCTATAACATTAATTGCAACTTTGAGTAAACATGATATAATAAGAACATAAAGTAATACGACATTTAGTAATAGTTTCACAGAGTCAAAACACCAGGATATAACAATATACCTAGATATCCTAATATTTTCCATTACATATAATATTACAACGAACAATATTAGCTTAGGTTTTCCCAGAAGATACAGTTTACCAAACAATAATAAGAGGTAACTTATAAGCGTAGTTATAACTAACCTACACCAAAAATTACTATTTAAATCATCGGTTGATATTCTAATATTATACAATGACAAAACATTTTGCTTATCACAGTAAGTTGTATTCATATTACAATAAGGACTGCTTTCTTTTCCTTCCGAACCGAAAGAATATATAGAATTATAAGGGTACCCACACATTTCATAAAGATTGTACCTACATAAAAGTTTATAATATTGCTGTATCATTCGATGTTTTATTTTTATTGATAAGTCGTTCGAGATCTTCGTAACTGCGGATAGCACTAGCAGATTTTCCTTCGCGTGCTCGTACGTAAATAGTCCCGTTATTGCACCAGCAGAATTCGTACCCCAGTTGTTTTGCTTGTGTACGGCAGTCACGAAATAATAGTCTGTTTTTTTGCGTAAGCCTCTCGTTTATAAAAACTTTCTGTGCCGGTCCGGGTAGGTTCAAGTCGGTGCTTGTGATATTTCGGCGTGATTTGGATGCTTTGAGAAGTTCGTCCCGCTTAGACCGCCGCAGCAAACGTACCACAATTGGGCGAGGATACTTTTTCGCGTTTCCCGTGGCATTTACAGCCGCCAGAACCCGCGGGCCTGCCCGGGTGGTCCAGTCTATATCTTGATCTGAAACTTCGACACCGATCTTCTTCGATAAAAGCAAGGCTATGTGGGTTGCATTCTCATTTGGACATTCGGGGATGCCACAGATTTCAATTTCATTTTTGAGATGATTTTGCGCCTGTGTGTTAATTTCCTGCTGTAGTTCCCCAATGGTGCATTTCAGAACGTCTATTTCTTCGTTGCGGCGCTCAAGTGCGCAGATTCGTGTTTCATTTGAGGCTACCGAAGACGCCAAGGCATCAAGTCTCTCATTGCAACGATTTAAGGATGCTGTTGCCTCCTCTAATCTATTTTTGAGAGAAGAAATCTCTCCCGTGAGCAGCCTCACTGCTGATAATAGGCTTTGCACATCGGATGTATCAGAGACATTGGTAATCTCGACTGCCGGCTCTGATCTCTTGCGAAGCGTAATATTTTGGGCATCGATGCTTAATCTTACGGGGGTCGAGCTATTGTCAACACCCTTCCTATCTTGAGCACTACATTCCGGACAGAGCCAATTATTCACACGGTCCGGTGTCAATGAGTTTATATTTATGCAACCGTTACAAAAACGTCTTTTACAAGCTGGAGCAACACATCCGATAGACGATCCTTCTTTTACGCTCTTTAAACACCCAGCGCACTTCATTTTTAAAACAGATAGGTAAGTAGCTAATAGATTTCGCACCGATCAGCTGTGAGTGCAATGACATTGACCTTTGCGCAGCAGCGGTCGAAAGTAGGTACGCAGCGACCGTTACTATTGCAAGTAGTTAACGATGTTTTCAACACTATTTTACACTGGTTTATGGGTTATTTGGACACTTTTTCGAAGAAATAACTTTATCACTGTTTACACTAGATGCTATATATATATTTTGCCTCCTTTTCACGCAATCGGGTGAAAACTAAACCGGAGTCAGAATTCGAAACAATCGAAGTTAGGTTAGGTTAGGTTAGGTTAGGTTAGGTTAGGTTAGGTTAAGTTAGGTTAGGTTTGGTTAGGTTAGGTTAGGTTAGGGGCTGAGCGTATTCTCGCGGTAGAGGGCTCGTTGCAAGCGACTAGGCAAGCGCTGTCCGGCCGTCCCAGTGCGAGGAATATCGGCTGATAACCGGAGTCAGAATTCGAAAAAATCGATTTTCTC